>JAFBJR010000101.1:6537184-6572310 GCA_016785285.1 Brachirus orientalis | reverse complement strand
TCATTTCATCTACTTTTTTTTTTTTTTTTTTTTTTTTTTTATCAAAGCACTTAATACTGCAGCTTGCTTACCAGCAACTTATACAGTATATAAACATTATGATATTAAGTTCTTAGTGACATTGTCTAAAATGTGCAAAACATTACTACAGTTAAACATTTGCTAATAGTTCATAGTCACGGTTGAGCTGTGATCTACTGCAGAATAACTGGGTGTGTTTCTGATATCATTTCCCACCTCATTTAGAAATATCATAATATTAGAAATGCCTCGCTATAAAGCAGTCAAGTACAAAACAACCTCTTCTGCCTCAGCGCTGACACAGAATCCCTATATGACAGCGTTACAAAAAAAAAGACATTATTATAAAAGTCACGGAGTAACAGACACAACAGTTGTCCCTACAAAGAAGGTACTCAGTGTTGTTAGTGTTAACCGAGCGTGGTGTTAGTGCGAGTCTTACTTTGTAGTTTCAGAGATGTTTCCCAGGTGCGTGAACTGTGTGGAGTGAGTCATACATTTCTAAAAAGGAGGAGAGTCACAAGAAAATATTTGTCTTTGCACAGAGACCAACAAAAAAGCTTTCTGTGGCTCTGAATACATTTTGGAAACACACAAACAACAAAAAATATATATATATATCCAAGATAAAAATGTCAGATTCTACAGAAACTATAATTTATTCTGGCTAGCAAGGAAGTTCCATATAATATGCCTGCATTGTGAAGTATATCAAATTAAGAAGTAGAAAGTCAAAAATACTGCAAAGGTATTAATTAAAACCAATTTTTGATTTGTTGTTAGTTTCAAAGACTCATCTGATTGTAACCAATCATAATAACTCATGTTTAGATGTTTGTATTTTGTAAAATGCTATTTGCATTTAATGAAAGATTTTCCAATTTCAAACAAGCTGTTGTCAAAACTGGCAGATTTTTTCAGAAATAACATTCATTTTCTTTAATGACATAATTATTATCAGCACTCAGAGAAGTCTTTTGGCTTTAATCCTGCAACTTTACCTCGTACTGTTCTTTGAGGATCTTGGCCAGTTGCGTGTAAACCTGCTCATCTTTTTCTGAGAGCTGAACGTCGCTGTGATGAACCATGATGAAGTCATCTTCATCACCACCAGGGGGCGACGGCACCTACAGACAGACCAGGTCAGTTACAGTTAAAGACTAAGAGCTTAAGAGTGAGAGTAAACCTCCACTTTCACAATAGATAAAACCAATAAAGCCACTCTCTGCTCACCGTACTGATGTCCACACTTTTCCCACTCCGTACTGCGTCGATCATGGGGTCGAAGCCCTTAGCGGTGCGGAGGAAAGCCTTGGCCTGCTCCATATCGTTCTTCTGCTTGGCCTGCAGTGCTACCTTCATGTACTGCTTCTTCCGACCCTCCAGGAACTCCAGCTGCTGAACCGCTGCAGGCAAAACAAGGAAACTAACGGTAAAATGCTGCTATATAATTAGACGTACATGGACACTAGATATAGATAATATCAGATGCCATACTACTGTACTCATCTAATGGCTTTTTTGGGCTTGAAAGACAACATTTATTAACTGACTAGATGTTATTCAGTTAATCACTAATGTTTTCTTTTGAAACAAACCTGCTGGGGAGAGTCCATCCCTGGGGGCTGCACTGTCAGGTGAAGGTGAAGGAGTCCTTTTCCTTCTGTGACCTGCAGTGGAGACGTCTAATGTGGTTTTCTTTGGCTCCTCTGGATCAGCAGGCTTGGACTATAAAAGACCCAAAACACTTTGTCAAAACAAAAATGTAGCTACAAAAAAAACAAACAAGAAAACGATAATTTAATGGAAACACTCACCTCCTCTTCTTTCTCGTTATCGTCTTCGTCTGGTGCTTCAGCAACATCTGTAGAAGTGAGCGTACTGGCTGCCTCCAGAGCAGCAATGAAACCCTGCTCAGCTCCTGTTGCTTTTTGACCCGGGAGTGGAGGAAAGCCTGTAAAAATCAAAAAAGCTCTTTCTGATTTTCTAAAATGCTTGTACACATGGCTCTAGAGTTTGTTTCATTGATATAATATACTATAAATGAAACCCCAATCTAATGTCACAGAGTTGCAATGATCTTGAAAATCACACAAAAACAAGAACCCTAAAAGAAGTTCACCTGGAGGAACTGGTAGCTCATCAAAGTCGAATGGTTTTCCAGCTTTATGAGCTCGGATGGCACTCTGGTATTGCTGCAGCAACAGAGACGTTCAACGATTTTACACAATTAAAACAACAATATTTATTCATATCACAACTTCCCTTACATTTAGATGCAACATACATTGGGGTTTGTATGTTTAAGGCATCCTCCCTGAAATGGTATGGACTGTCATGCTAAGAAGTGATGTTCAGATATAAGACCTTTTGTTTTGGTTCTCTACGGGACATGAGTGGGGGGAGTCTTAGGTCCACGTACCTTAGCAATTCGGTCATGCATTCGTGCCTTGCGGTCATTTCCACTGGCTTTGGCTTGAGCAGATGCCTCCACATACTTGGCTAGTCTCTGCTCAAGAGCCTCCAGAACGTCCTTTGGAGCTGCAGGGGCCGATGACGCTGCAGGAGCCGAGACACAACAAAGATAACATTCTCTTATAGTTTCTCAATATGGCTTTTTGCAAAGAGATTTCACATTAAAAAACCTTTAAGTTTGTGTAAAGCAGATGTAGAGTTTGTGTCCTCACTAATGCATTTTGATCTTAATGATCAAAAAGAAACTTAAGCGATAAACATATCTATCTACTCAGTTTTGGAATAACTACCTGGAGCTGCTGCAGCAGGATGTGTGACCTGTGTGTTTTCACCAGAGGAAGGGTCCTTCAGTGGGGCAGAGCTTCCTTCTGAGCCTACAACACAATAGGAGGAGATGAGGTGTGTCAGAAACAGATACTAATTAAAAAAACAACAACACACTAGTCCAAAAAAATTTCTATTTACATTTCTATTTTGTTAATATGTGACAATTTTTCATGTAAAAACTTAATATTTTGTCCTGCTTGTTCACAGTGTGTTAATTATATAGTGATTTTGGCCTTGCTGTTCTTTCTAATAGAGGCAGCATCAGTGCACATCTTCTATATCTAAATTCAACTGATTCATTGGCTTGTTGTATTTTTGTGTGTAATGTTCCTCGCGCTTTCAATATGTAAATTTAAAACATGAAAAAAAAGGGTCCGCTTAGAAAGCTGCTGCTAAAATGTAAAGAATTTATAGCAGGTTTGCTCACCGTGGCCTGGAGGTGGAGGAAGGCCACTCAGGTCAACTGCTTGTCCTTTCTCCAGAGCCTCAATAACTGGATCGAATCTCTGCACAAAAATATAGACAAAAAACCAACTGTGTCAAACATAATGATGGTCTTTGTCAGCATCCAAATTGTTGGAGAGTTTCACATACTCTTGAGAAAAACCCTGCAACAACAGATCACACAAACCATAATCTGTCAGTGTTATAAAGCAAAAACTTTACCCAATCTAAGACTGTTTTTTTTTTTTTTTTTTTTTTAATTTACAATGTATCTCAGCAAAGAAAAATTGTGCAGGTCCACAAAGTAGTGATAGTGAAGAAGAAAAACTATCTGGTAATTACTTATTACTATATCTTTTTTCAGTGTACAACAACTCCTAGTGATGTAATTTAAATATGCATACAACCAAGTAAGCAATATAAAATGAAAAAAAGGAATGATAATAATGATTTAGTTCATTTCTCTAATAAGGGATTTCCATCGGAGGAAAAATACTTTTGATGTCTGTTTTGTGTGGTTTTGTATTAAAAGTTTTGGTTAATAATTTTTGGACAAAATGAATGTAAAACATTTTAAGACATTTCAAGACCAACAACTAATCTCTCCACAAAACACAACATTACAGGTGTTAATTTCTGCACAGGAAAAGGCACTGTGTCTTAGTTTTCAAACAAATCACTGAGGTGTGTAATCTGAGGCATTCACTCGCTCACTTTGCTGGTCCTGAAGAAAAGTTTTGCTTGCTCCACGTCTCCCTGCTTCTTGGCTCTCAGAGCTGCCATCTTGTATTCTTTCTGCCTCTCCAAAAGCAGCGTCTTTGTTGCCTCGTTCGCTGCAAATTCACGGAAGAGAAACACTCAGCAATTACCTCGGTGAAAAGCCACATTCATAACATAGCCAGCAGCGCTCACACTCCTTTTTTAAAATATGCTGTATCTGCCTCTGTGATAAAATTATAAAAACTAAAAACTATTTTAGATCAAAATATTATATTTCATTGAAAGAGTCAAGATTACTACACAATAATAAAAAACTACATTAATGTCAGGAATTCCCATTGGCAGTGATTTGTGGTAGAATCAGTGTATGAAAACACTTGACTAAATTAGTCATTAACAGACTGCTGGCTTCAACTAAATATCAAATCATATTGGGTGATTATTTAAGTCATGTAACTAACCAAATCAAACGCTCTCTAATAACTACTAACTTCATTAATATAAATGTCTAATCCAAGACAAACTGACCATCTGTGTGACTGGTCTGTGGTGGGAGACCATGTTCCTCTGTCTGCTCCTCTGGAGACGGGACGCTGCTCAGATGAGGCGTGGTGGTGGTGGAGGCAGCCTGCTCCTCATCAGTGGTGGGTGTGATGATCTCTGGCACACCAGGAGGTGGCGCTGTGGCCTCAGACTCCTCCTGCTGATCTGATGGAGCAGATTTGGGGGGAGAGGGTACAGGGGGAACAGGTTGTGCAGGGACAGTGGGGCGAGAGGCGGAGCTGGGGGCTCCAGTGGCGACAGGAGGCGGGATCTCTGCCTCGTTCACAGACTTTCCCTTTTTCACATCAGTTAACATGGACCCCAGTGTCTGTAGACACAGACTTCAAGTTAGTTTGATGGAAAACAGAGCTAAGAGTGGGTAATAAATTAGGTGTCACTGCAGTTCAATCCAGACAGAAATACTACAAGTCGGCAAAGACAAATTATATACACTGATCTTAATGATAAAAGTCCCAAGAAAAGAAAATCCAAAGAGACACAACTCAATTGTTTTGTCACCTGTAAAACACTTATTATTGCATATGAGGTTTTGGATTTATTAAAATATTACAGATTATTACAAAACCTATAACTGTATTTTCTCCTCAGGCAGTATTGTCACACACCTTCAAACCACGGTCAAACCTCCTGGCTTTCGAAGCCTCTCCTGCACTCTTGGCGTTCTGTAAGGCCATCTTGTACATGGCGATCCTCTCCTCTAGGGTGTGCTGTAGGGTGCCAGGGACCGATGAGGAGACGTTCACTTCCTGCTATGGCACCACAACAAACGTAAGATGCTATAAACATCTGTATGAAAACATCTAATACATCTGTGCGAGGATAAGAAGTTACTGGATGCGTAAAACTGTGGGTTGAGAGATGAACACTTGTCACAGAAAACAGTTCTAACAATAATTCCTGTACATCCATGTTTTATTTTTGATCACTCGGGTGATCCAGGTGCTTACAGGAATACAGAAGTTTACCAGCAATAGTAAAGAAAAGTCCATCTATTTCACTTGTCACAGTCTCAGGTATACAACTTTTGTTGTGAGGTAATTACACAAGGAAATTTGTCTTGTACCTGAGGTGGTGGTGACTCTGTTGTTTCATCTTTGATAGTGGCTGAAGATGTGGAGGAAACAGTTGCATCATCCTCAGCTTCGCCCTCACCCACCACTTCCTGTAGCTCTGCCTGATGAGGAAAAATACAGCATCTGATCAACAGCCAACTTTAATTGTTCACATTAAAGTCTGAGGTTCAGAGAACAAATGAGACACATTTTCCGTTGTCAGGTTTCGTAAAACCCACACTTGTTTGATACATTTTGTGCAAATGAAAATAAGACCAATATCAATAAATCAGCATCGGTTTATGGGCTTAACCACTAACATACTGTACATTTGTTAGACGTGTACTCAGCATGTAATTGTTAAAAGATTTGGCACTAACCAACAGATCTTCATCATCTTCCACATTATTGTCATCTTCATCGTCCACATCCCTCATACACGCATCAGCCATTTTTGCGATGTCTTCCATTGGCAAAGGGCCTACAACACAAAGACACAGTTATGAGTGTATTCAACTGTGTTTAATGTGTAACATAAAGATCACATATCACAAGATCAAATGCTGAATTACATAGTAGTGTAATTTGTGGACACAGAGCTGAAAAACACTTTAATATAAATAAACGTTTGTAACATTTAAGCTCATTTTAAAAGGAGTTCTGTTCACGCAACACTATTGTTGCGTGAACTATTAACTCCACACAATTCCCTCTGTGTTTCTCAGTATAGCAGTATTGGGTTTTCGTGTCCTTGGAAACATTCATGTTGGAATAGAAAAGGGCCTTCGTCAAACTGTCACAAAGTTGAAAGTATAACATTGTCCCAAATGTCTTGGTACGCTGAAGCGTTAAGATTGTCCTTCAATGGAGATAAGGGGTCGAGCCCAAAGCCTGACTGAAACATCTCCACTGAAGACCCTCATTTTTCTTCTCCTCTGGCTGAGCTCGCTGCTCTCTGCTCGCTCAGCTAGCATCCTGTGTTTTGAAATGCTATGAGCCGGGTCATCGGGTGGATGGTAGTGGATGGTGGTGGATGGTGCGACACAATAAAACACCAAACCAAAACATAAACACAGATTGAGGCCTAAGTCTCAGAGTGAAATGACCTTCAATTCATGCAAATATTTGTCTAAACAGTAAAACTATTATACTGAGAGTATAAATGAGTTGTTTAAGACTATAAACCATAACCCCTGCACTCACTTTTGCCCCTCTGCTTGGCTTTCTCTCTGACAGCAGCTTTACTTCCTGTGATAGTGGCAAGTTCATCTTCCAGGTCTGAGTCACTCAGATTGTCCTCCTGCATACCCATCATCATCTCCTCGGGGTCGACAAACAGACCCAACTGAAAGCAGAGAGCACAACATCAGCTTCACTTCTATAGCTAACTATAGTATTTTTACTACACCACATTTCCTATCAAAAGGACAGCCTGATATGAAATATAAATGTTATTATATAGTATAATAAAATTAAGGGGAATTCATCATTTTCTTTCTTGTGATCAATTTTTAATTAAAGAATTGCACATAAAATTACAGGTTTAAAAAGCTGAGTGAACAAGAACAAGGTGACTGTTGTTTACTTCTCATGAATAAATTTAAATAGCTACTGTTTGGAACATATTTTTGATAACTCTTGGCCATATCACACTGTTCTAATGTTGAAATAACTGATGCTTTTCTCCCTAGGCTTTTTGTTCCGTTACCTTACGGATATCATTTTATCTTCTGATTTTCCTATTTTATCTGTCGATCAAGGTGTTAGGGTTGAAATCATCACAGCTGACTTAACCAAGCAGGTTACATTTAAACCTGTGTTTGTCTGTCCGTAGGCAGCATGACTCGAAAAATTAACATTGGATTTTGATCACATTTTCTGGTGATGTAGGTTATGGCCCCCAAAAAAGAAACACATTTTGGTGGTGATCCATTATCTTGTATGTTAGTAACCTGACGATCACTGGCGATCTAACTTTCTGCCCATGGACACCAGGTGAATACGATCTTTTACTATTAACTGCAATATTAATTGTAGCCTGCTGTCCCTTTTTTTGTCCTGATGATATCCCCCTGCTTTTACCTTTGTGGGACTTTAGTGCTTTAAGTAAAGACTTGGAGGACAGGTGAGAAGTCCACAGGCGAACACAGACTGATGTTTGTTTATTTAAAACATTAGTGAACAGCTGTTTTACCTGCATGGCAGCAGCAGCGCCCTGGCCTCTGGGCTGTGGTGCTCTCTTCTTTTTACCAAACATGTTGTTGTTGTTGCTGTTGTTGATGATGATGATGATGTTGTTGTTGCTGTGGCTGGCTGTTGGCTAGCCCCTTGGCGACTCTCCACTGAGCCAAACCGACGCCTAAAACACGAACACGTCCATTAAAAGCTCGCTCCCGTGCTTTGCTGTAGTTAAAGTCATGTGAGCGGTTGTCAGGCGGCTCCGAATACAGACACACTACGGCTGACAACTGTTAGCTGAGCGGCTAGCCGTTAGCTAGCCACGCCGCGAGAGGATCGCCGTCAAAAAAGTTCATTCGTGAACCGGAAGTGGACAGTTTCCATCAAAGAGCCTTGTATGGGTCTGTCTGTAGAATCGTGTCAAGGTCTGTGTTTACCTGCTCGATCCACACTTCGCCGATGACTTTTCACAACAAATGTCTCATGTCTGTGGTTTGAGATTGACATAGGAATAGATTATGAACAGCGCGTGCGCAGAGTCAGGGAGGGCGAGTCCCAAGTCTTATTTGACCACGAGTTAGGACTGACAGGCAGAGTCCCACCTTTGTAACGTCCATGTAGAGAATAGAATAGAATAGAATAGAATAGAATAGAATAGAATAGAATAGAATGATAGACTGTTTGGAATAAACAGGTGAAGATTACAGTAGAATATAGTAAATACTCTCTTTTTAACATCCTCGTGGAACAGTTTAAGTCCAAACAACATGGACCTTTAAAAGCTTTCTCACAGCTTGAATGTATACTTACTGTACATCAGCAAAATAAAGTACCAGAAGTAAGCGTACACTGAGAGCAGGATCTTGGCTGTGTGTTTCTTAGGAAGGACAGAGACCAGTCATCTCTCTTTGTCATTTCTAACTCCCATAATAAAAAGGACAATAGTAAAGTGCTAATTGGTCACTGAAGCAATAACACACTTTTCAGCTGCATTCACACAATTCCCACATCAAAGTGTTTGCAATTTGTCCTGAGTAGATCAAAGCAGGAAAGACAATATTTAGATCATAGGCAAGAGCAGGAGTACTGTTGCATTTTCTACGGATATACAGCATCTTCCTTGGAATATCTTTCTGTTATAAACTGCCAGAGTTGACAGACAGGAAAAAAAACATGTCAACACTCGATTGTAAACAAAGATATTTTTATATACAGTTAGAACAGTATAGAACAGTACATAACAGTTCAAATAATGTGTTGTATATAAAGTTATATTCCTTCCATGAGGATAAAGAAGTCCAGATAAAGAATATTAGATCAGTGAAAGCCTGGTGTTTAATGCAACGAAAATCTGATCCAGGTTTGTTTTGAGATTATACTGCAGGGAAATCAGTTCAGAGATTAACAAAAAAAAAAGTGAACTTCCGGGTAGAGCTGTCAGTACTGGTGATGATGGACTATTACAAATCCCGGTGGTTGCTGCTGAGCAGTTTAGGGAAAGATGTGCCGATGGATCGCCCGTGCCGATACACAACCAGCTCCAGCACGTACTCGTCCACTTTCACCACCACAGACGTCATCTTCTCTGTAGACATGAGGAAGATGATGGTGAAGAGAGCAACTTCAAACTCTGGACTAACGCCAATGAAGGAGCCGCCGACTGGTTTCACCAAACCCTTCCAGCTGAACTGTAGGTTCAGGACATGGTCGTCTTCATCAGGCTGTAAAACAGTAACATTACAAAACGTTAATTAAGGGAGAAGCATTATTAACCATGAAGAGGCAGCAACAACATTCAGTGTGTGCTCTTACTGTATCTTTGTTGTCTCTTGCTTTATAACCTTTGTAATCAACATGACCGTGTTTCTCCTGCAGGTAAAACTGGACCCAGTTGTGAAGACCCATAATCTCTTGGCCAAATTTGGTTTCTCCAACAAACACATGTTCAAATCCACAAGAATCTTCCCTAATATTAAGAAGACAAATCACTTTGTTCAATGATTAGATTCACATGCATGCACTCATTTGTCTCATTTTAAATTTTTCCCCTTCCCTTATCTTCTGTTTTCTCTTCTGCTTCTTCCTTCATTAATATGAAACATGACATGACAAGTGAAGCTTCTGTTCAGTCACATTGATTAAGTTGGCTCAGTGGCAAATCAACAATCCAGTTAAATTAATTTCAAATGTGAAACTCAAATTTTGACCTTGGAGACCCTTAATACAGACTAGCCTTTAATATCCCCTCATTATCATGTCATGGGATTAAAACTCTCTCTCTCTATATATATATATATATATATATATGTTCATTCTCTTCTCAGGGAGCATGGGCATCACAAGTACTTACAAAACCTGAATTAAAAAGACAAAATTAAAAGTTCAAAGCATGTGTTTAAAGACCATGTAACGCAAATGCAGAGTTTCTCCTCTTCACACATTTTTTTATGTTAGAAAACTGGTTTCATTCCAGTGTCCTGTTCAACACTTTGAGATTCCCACAGAGAAACTTACCCTCCACTTCTCTCCCGGTGGTAGAGGCGGAACCAGATGTCATACAGCTGTTTTTTGAACTGTGCACAGTCTGATGGCGACTGGCCCTTCCTCACCAGATACTTGTGAGCACACTATAAAGAAAGAACATACAATGCTTTTAATAATAATAATTACGCTGTTGTGTTTCAGCTGCTGGCCAATCTGATCTACTGGACCTCTTCTAAAGGACTTTGGGAGTACTGTTCACCTACACACCCACTTTAAAAAAACAGAGGCTGGGTGGAAGAATCCCTGAATTCCCTTTAAATTGTGTGAAATTTCTTGACCGAGGAAACAATGTTAAATATTTCTACAAGTTCCAGAGATTGTAGAAAACTGTAGAAATATTCATGTCGCCTTGAAGTTCATTCAGGGTGCCATGAATGATCTGCCAAGGCAACGTGGATGAAAAATTAAACTTGTATTTATTAAGAAGTAACTGATCGCCCTCTTCTACAGCTAACTTTTTGAAAAATGCCAAGAAGTAGGCTGAGAGTTGGAGTTATAAAAAAGGAGGAGGAGTCTGGGACAACAAGCCTTGCGCTGATTAGACAAGAGATTGATGGAAGAATGGAATTATATAGATAGATTTTACTCAACATGGATAATTTTTTACACAAAACTGTGATGTTTTGCACCTGGATCAACAAATAATAATAAATAAGTTTTAGTGCAGATATTTTCACTTTCAATTTTCGTTTCAAATGCCATCGGTTTTAAAACGATTCTTCATCTAATCAAATTACTTTCAATTAAATCTAAATTTTTTCTGTATTATTAACATCATGAATGCATCAATTCCCTGCCTAACCCTACTCATCCACACACCTGGATCTGTCATGTTAAACACATTTTGTTGTGTTCATCTATGTGTCTGTCAACTGCACAACTTGTCATGTCTTTTGTTCACTAATTAAAAATAAAGTTGCTTCTTACGAGGCCACACGGTTGGTGTAGTGGTTAGCACTCTTGCCTTTGCAGCAAGGTACTCCGGCTTCCTCCCACAGTCCAAAAACATGCAGATTTGGGGATTAGGCCAATTGGACACTCTAAATTGCCCATAGGTGTGAATGTGAACGTGAATGGTTGTTTGTCTCTATGTGGCATTGTGATGGACTGGAGACCTCTCGCCCTATTTCAGCTGGAGTTAGGCACCAGCGCCCCCCACAACCCTCAGTGGAGGCTAAAGCGGCAGAAAATGAGTGAGTGAGTGCTGGAAAATGGGGATGGGGAAAATTAAAATAATCATTTCAATATCCTGTTAATAAAAACTTCTTTTTGGATCAGTCTAATTGCTACAGAATCCATTAACTCAGTCTAATGCTCTTTAAATGTTTATGGGGGCGTGAGCAGGAGAGTAAACAGACTGGACTACCTGTGTATGTGTGTGTGTGTGTATTTTTCATCACTTTACGCAGAGTTTGAAGCACCTTCATGACGTCAGTCTCCATGATGGAGTTGATAAACAGCTTGTTCTCCTGCAGCTCCTCTGAAGTGACCGTCTCTGACACACCAGTGGACACCTCATAGTTGTCCAGCAAGTTGATGAAATCTGGACACAGAGGACAAGAACTTGTTTAAAGTTTGGAAGTGAGAAGTCTGACATGTAAGAACAGAAAGGTTATAGACTCCGTCTTACGTGCATATGTCTCGATATGCTTGAGTTTGTCTTCGTTGACGTATGAGAAGAGCGGAGCATGGGCTCTGTCTCTGGCATAGTTGCTTCCCTGAGCTACATAACCTGCCCGGCCCTGAATAAAACACATACACAGAAGTGGCTTGGATACTGTAGTTTGATCCTGCACAATGTAAACATGCTGGAGCCCTGAAATAACTATAGCCATGCAGACCAGCTGAATGCCTAAAATGTTGTCTTTTCATGGAGCAAGTTGGGTAAGTTAATGGATAACTACACTCATAGTTCAGGAAGGACCTTGTTAGTTCCTCATCTGAGTCATCTCAGATATCATCTGATATTTGATCCTTCTGGCAGTGAGGGTGTCAGTTTAAACCACAAATATCAGCTCTATTGTGGCTCTATGGGCTCAACATCAGGAGGATTGATTGTACTGCATGTGTAATGAATATAAGTGGAAATGCACAGAGTTGAAATGCACACACAAACCCCCCCACGACAGTCTTATCCTGTAAAGTCCATGCATTTGAGAGACAGACAAAGAGTGTTTAACCAATAAATGTTTATTGAAGCAATTTGTGTATCATTTGTTATTATTAATGTTACTGTTTTATTTTACGGGCAACAGAAAATATAATAATCCAAATTTGTCATTTAATTTTCCAAAAACTTAAGCTCTTTGGGCAGAGATAATGACATTCCAATTATTACTAATCTGCAACATATGTGAAGTTATATGTATCTATATCTATGTACAGGACATGTATACAGGTCAATGTATACTGTATGTACTGTATATATTCACCCAACCCTGCCATGTTTCCACAGTCCAGGCTGCTGCTGCTGCTGCTGCTGCTGTTCTAATGATGTGGGGATGTTAACCTGACAAACTCTGGACTCTTTCATTCAAAGCAATCATTGTTTATAAGCCACAGTCAATCTGATTATTGTTGGTAGACATGTCTATCACTATACAGCCACAGTATATCATGTTTTAGTGTCTGCTTCCTGCATGATAATGATGTGGTAACAAGCCACATCAGTGGCCTCCACCAGAAGTGAAAAACAACTCTAGAGGAACATGAGACTCCCCTGCTGCTGACAAATCTGCAGAAATGATGTGAGGGTTTCATGTCAGCTTGGACAAAAAACTGTTTCCAACATCTTGTGAAATTCAGCAGATGGGATAGGACTTGCAAATGACATCCTTTATTGTTGGCTGAACATTTTGCATTCCACAGAAGTAACAATGGCAGGTTTACTAACCTGGAGGGAAATGATGTAATCAGACCCTGGTGTGAGGCGGTTGCTATCCAGCTGCCAGAGTTGGTTTAGCACCTCAGTGAGCTCCCGGTCAGCCTGTCGACTTTGAGGAAAGAAAGGCAGCGAAACCAATAAACAAAGTGAAAGAAGCAGTTACAGTTACATATGTTATGACTAAATAAACACAGTGCGATGTGACTGGTCTGCTTCCTGTTCAAACTATTTTAAAGTGATGACTTTAGTTTTTTGCTTTCTAGAAAAATAATGTTGTCTTTTCTTTTATTAGTAATTTTTCATGAATGTTTTTCCCCACTGATCTATTCATCAATTACAATCAATCAAGGATGTGCTAATGTCATCTCTGTAGCCTTTCAAACAATTGTGTTGGTTGATTTACTCATTCAGTTTCAGACAACTATCTTTAACAGGAAAACCAATAAGGTTTCTGGTGAACATAAAATTAATCCAGTTGTACTTAAAATCAAAACAAACATTTTATTTGTAGATTTTGGGCTAGAGATATGAGAAATATTCTACATTTCACTAATAGTACACACCATTATATGAAAGTTAAGGTTCAGTTTACCCAAATAAAGTATAATACAGAGCTGAACGTGTTTAAGATTGAACATCTGCACTCTTCTGTTGATTTCTTCCATTTAATTAATCTTTAAACAAGCTGTTGGTACATACTGTACATACACACTGAAAACAATTTTTTTAGTTTCTGTACACAAGCTCCAAATCACTTATAAAAGCAATCATTTGCAAATCATCTGTCATGTATTGAGCCTGTGCAGCCACTGGGGGCTTCCTGTCGTGATGCTGTTTTGCTGCAGGAGTTTGTTTGAACATGATAATATCAGCAGAGGGACCACTGACCTGAGGGGAAACCACCACCACATGACATAACCACACCTTTGCCACATCAAGTCACATCTGCATGGCTCTAAGCATCAAGGCTGGTAGAGATGCCCAAAATGTTTATCACAGCACAACTTTTCAAGCCAAAGTTTGAATTTTGACACATGAAGAAGTTACAGAAACCAATTATATGTGCGGGTTTTCACTTCTTTATGGGGAGAAAACATCAAAAACGTTTTTTAAAAAAGATAAACATTTTGGAAAAATATGTTACATCTTAATGTGGTAGGTTTGTGCTATGCATTAAGGGAAAAAAATGAATTTAAACTCAACATGTGTTATATTGCTACTGAAGAAATTGAATCATGTTTATTATTTTTATCATTGTTTTATTTTCCTTTCTAAGTAAAAGATAAAATACACATAACATCCCCTTCAAAATTTCTAGTGACTCTATAGAGGTAGTCCTCAGAGACTGAGTTTGGGCCCACAGATGAATCATGGGAGAATTAAAATTTGACTGTGTATGTTTTAAATAACGGACATTAGAAGAAGTTGTGACTCATTTAGCAAACATATCTGTTGGAAATGAAATATGAATAGTTCATCAAGTCATAATTCAGAATATAGTCTGATCAGTTTCCAAATGTTAATTTAAATATTTCAGGAGATTCGGTCTCATTATATTTAGAGATTTTAATTTATTTTAATTTTATTTATTTATTTAAGAAAAGGGAACTGAATTAACAGTCAGTGACTGCAAAACCCTTCCAGTAATACAAAAAAGGCAGATGACTGACAGGTTGTAAAGTGGAAAAAAAATGTTAAGCAAGAACCAAATGACAGGAAGTCTGTTCTTAATTTATCTTGGGCACAGATGTGGAAAAATCACAAGACAGAACAGCTACAGACTCCTTTACTAACTGGTTCTAGAGGAAGTTATGTGATGGTGATGTAGTTCTGTTATGTAAATCAGTGCAGACTACCAGACTCTGCATCCAAACAACATGTATAACCTTGTGTCTGAGGAAAATTTTCATAAATAACATTGAAACGAGGACGTTTTTGAGCTTTTTAACAACAACAAAGACCATCAGTGTCACATTACAGTGAAGCCAATGTTTACATCACACATTTCACTCCCTTGAATGGAGACATTGTGTTGAAAAGAAATGTCGAAAAGGAGCACATTCAACAAACAAAAAACAAGAAACCTTCTTTAAAGCTAATTTGTTCACTATTTCTTTTGTTTAACGTTACATACTTACCCTCGTGCCATGATTCCAGGAATATGTTACCTCTGGCTTCACTTCTCTATCGTTCTCAAACTACAGTTTCATATGAACAGTTATCTGAGGCGTCACTTATGAACTTGCAGGGGAAACAGCCAATTACAAGGCAGAAAAACCGCCAACGCCCCGCCCCCTGCCCACGCCCCACTTCCTGTCACATTACAGTGACACACTCTAAACTCCAATAACTCATCTCTCCATATCCCTCTAAATGGGTGCATTACGTGTTCAGTTTAGCCTGGGAATGTGTCTTTGTTAAAATTGTTTTATTTTTGATGGTTTCCTGTGGCGCACGCGAAAAGTTATATGTATAATGCTTTTATTTTGAAAACCACCCTGTATCGGAAGACTGTTCGTGCGCGTGCGCAACGAATCTACACGTTGTTTTGGATTTTCGTTTTAAAACATGTGCGAAGGAAGCTTTTTTGCGATGTTTACATTTATTTCTTTCCTCTGAGGTGTTCGCGTTAGTCTCCGTTTAAACCTGTTCTGGGTGTCACTTTAACCAAGCGACGACTTTTACCCAGAAGAAGCCGACCTTTGAAGAAAGCTAAGTGGCTAGCTGAAGTAGCAGCATGGCAGCGTTGGTGGAGCTGGTCGCTGGGAGCTACGAGCAGGTTGTGTTTGGTTACCGAGTGAGAACGGATGAAAAAGTAAGTTTGAGGTATTGTCTTGGAGTTGAATGTGTGACTGAGGTTGTTAAATCTTTTTAATTACACCTAAATCCACGATGGAAGTAGTTTGTGACGCATTTGGTGGTTTCTGAAATCACTTAATAGTTGTCTCCCCCACTTTTAGCATTTAAAGTATTGTTTCCTTACCCTCGAATGTTTGTTGTTGTTTTATGCAGGAGTGGACATCCAAAGCAGACTTCACACATCATGCCCACACGGCCTCCATATCAGCTGTGGCGGCCAGTGAGAGGTTTGTTGTAACAGGCAGCAAAGATGAGACCATACAACTGTATGACATGAAGAAGAGGATTGAGCACGGCGCTTTGCTCCATCATGATGGTGGGTTTCTCAGGTGATCTAGTAATTGTTTTTTTCTTTTTACAGTGCAGAATCAGACGCTCATGTAACAGGTGTGCAGTGTCGGGGAATTTTCTGTTTTTTTCTTTTTAAGATGTAGCAATCGCCTTTATTTCTTTTGGAATTAATTTTTCTTTCAACTCGCTGAATTTAATACCAATTTTTTCAGACTAATTTGTGATCCAGTTAGTGTTTTCAAACTATTCTTCCTTAAATGGTATGTTGTGTTTTGTCTTTCTTTGGCCCCCTTTAAACCTGGCATTTAAAATATGTTCTCTGTGATCGTATTGCTATCGGATAGTGCCTGACCACTTCTAAGTGTAAATACACCTTAGGATGGATAAATGCAGCAAGTAACTACGGGATCAGACATGTGCTGGTGGCTCTGAGCACAGCTAACGTGAAAGTGGTGACAGAACTGAACACTCCTCTGTTTTCATTGTATTTCTGCTTGTCACACCCCTGCTTCAAAAGCAAAGAGGAGTCCATACAATAGCACAACTTCACACAGCCAACGTTGTTGTTGATATGGGGCACACCGGATGTGACACTGTAGCCTGCTGCTGGAAATCTTTGTAGAAGAAGACGAGCCAAGGGGGGTGTGACTGTGATTGGATACCAATCGGATCTTGCTGTGGACACCGGATACACATGTTAATACCAGATGTAAATGCATGTGGTGAAGCACTATCCAATCACTATCTGATCACAGAAAAAAGCATTCTAATGCCAGGTGTAAAGGGGTCCTTTGTCACTCAATCAATTTATGTTTTCAATCAATTTATATCTTGTGCCTCTTGCCATGAGTAGTACATTTGGATTCAGTTAGGTATGTTATGCGATTATCTGTGTTTCAACTATTGAAGTGTGTGCGCTGTTCTTCTGCAATCTGCTTTTTTTTTAAATACTAAAAAGAAGCCTGTACATTTTGCTTGCATAATTTTAGTGTCTTTGCCTCAAGAGTTTTTGCTGATAAATGACTACTTTGTCATGGCACAAAGAAATTTGCATTATTCTTTATTAAAAACGATAAAGAAAATATTGTTCATCTGGCATATATCATGCTCAGGGTTGTTTATTACGACACAAAAGGTACCTGTATCTTGCTACTTTTATGTCTCTGTGATCAAACAGCCACAGCAATTGGTTTGTCTATCGGTAGCATTTTTTGCGGACATGTGCCTCAAATATGCCTGTAATTGCACAGGCACCATCACCTGCCTAGAGTTTTATGGGACATCTCATTTGCTGAGTGGAGGAGAGGATGGACTGCTGTGTGTGTGGAGCACAAAGAAGTGGGAGTGTCTGAAGTCCATCAAAGCTCACAAGTATGTGTGCACACAGCGAGTTTCAGTAGAAGCACTGAGATGTTTGTGTTTTGTAGTTTGTATTAATTTGCGCGAGTCAGAGTAATGATTTATTTTCTCGCTTTCTTCAGAGGACATGTCACATCGCTATCTGTCCATCCATCTGGGAAACTTGCACTTTCAGTTGGGACAGATAAAACTCTCAGGTAAAACCTGAGGCACTGCAGCACCTGTTTTAGTTAACAAAGGGTCAGAAGTGACTTATTTGTTTTTATCCTTCTAGAACATGGAATCTGATTAATGGAAGATCAGCGTTCATTAAAAACATTAAACAGAGTAAGTCTCATTGTTAAATCAAGGAGCCAACTGTTTTACTGAGGTCTTCTTTTTTTAATAGATGTTTTTCCCCATGCTCTTTCAACAGATGCACATATTGTGCGATGGTCTCCAGATGGGAATAAATACGTGGTGGTTTTAGATGACAAGGTGAACATCTATGACCTGGAGACAGCCTCTGTCACAGGAACACTCACAAATCCCAAGAGAATCTCATCAATTAAGTTCTTAAATGTGAGTTGTCTGATTCGTTGACATAAACAGTGATGTTTTTCAGTGATATTGAGATTGTCATGGCTGTGATAATAGGTGTCTGCCTTTTAAACCCATCAAAAAAAATACAGCAATGAATGTAATAATAAGCTTAAGTAGATGTTTGCCATTTGTTTTTCAGAACTCTATTCTGGCCGTTGCAGGAGACGATGAAATTTTAAGGTTATGTGATCTGGGAAAAGAGAAATGGGTGTGTGAGTTCAAGGCTCATGAAACCAGGTAATTGAGGACATCTTCTGGTATAAACACTGAACTTGTCAGGACCACTAGTGTTCATGGAGACCAAAAAAAATGTAATTGAGGCTGCGTTAAGGCTATTGTTATGGTTGTTGATTAAATAATCAACATAATCTGCATATACATCTATGTCTGGAGGTTTTAAGATGCAGATGTTTTTGATATGCATTAATCTATATGTATTGATCAGTTTTATTTCTAATGTTTGAAAATTACAACTCTTCAGGGTGAAAGCTGTTGACAGTTTTGATATGGAGGATTACTGCGTGGTCGTGACAGCTTCAAATGATGGATTCATCAAAATGTGGAAACTCCATCTTAAAGAGGCACGTCTCTATTATTTTATTTTTACAAGTAGAAGCCATTTTTTTAATTAGCAGTTTACGTTACATTCTGTATTTTAAACATTTATTTTGTTGACATGTTAAATATCATCCGCTAAACAAATTGTTTAGCAGCAGCAGCAGTAGTGTAATCTAAGTATGTTCACAGGAAAATTTTAAATAAATACTGACATAATAAAATTACCTGCTGAGCTCCTGAATATCAAGCAATGTAACCCAATGTCCCAACAGGAGCTGGATCCTCCCACCCTCCTCGGGGAAGTGAACACAACAGCCAGACTGACTTGCCTCGCTGTGTGGAAACCTTCATCAGTACAGCAGATCGCTGAGGAACCAGCAGCTCAGGCCACAACATCTGAAGGTGACATCCTGCAAACACTAAACCCTCTTTCACACTGAAATGAGTGGGTACACTTGGGATTTTTAAACCCAATGGAAGCCACTCAAAAAAAAGGCAATTAAAAAGACCATTCCTATTGTGCCCCTTTTCCATTCTAAAGAGCAGCCTTTTATAGAAGCAGGTAAATGACTATATTATACTGATATCTGTACTGGTAGAAATTCTAGGCCCTTGAAAGTTTTGAAAATCCCCCCCTCAATTTTGTGCAACAAAGAAGCAAAGTTGATATTAAGTTAAATGTCTACTACCACCGATGTGCCCTTGTTTGTAACGACACCACCTACTGTTTCATGTGCTGTTTCATATGGTTTGATATACAGTACGTAAACTAGGCCTACACAGAACAAACGTGGAGTCGTAATTACTTGTGGTGTTTTGGGCACTGTACGCTGTCTCTCTCCCTGCCAGTGACATGAGATTCCATACAGAACAGTGAGTGACCAACTTTAAGCAAGACAAAGCAGATTACATGATGCCTAGGAGATGCAAATTCCAAGATCACTGGCTCATCAAAAAAAAATGATAAAAACTGGAGCAGAGTGTGCTGTAAATCAATAAAATAGACGCCATGGGCGATGTTGTTCTCCCATCTTAAGCTGTCTTAGCATGTTCAGTCCCTGAATTTTAGGGAATTGGTCCTGGAAAGTCCTTCAAATGTCCATGAATTTGATGTCAACCAAGGTGTGGGAACCGTTGATATAAATTAGTTATTGTACCGAACAGGAAGAAGTCTTTTTTTGTCTTTTTATTTTTAGGCAAGGGTCTTTTGAATCTTCAAATCTCCCCGGGACAATGTCTCGAATAATTGCAAAGTTTCAAGCTTAAATTTTCCTGTGTGTCTGTCTCATTAACAACTAACGTCTGCTTTCATCTGTCCACAGAACTTGCCCAAGAACTTTTAAAGACGAAGAGAGTTCGCATTACTATGGAAGAGGTCGTATTAGAAGATGAGAGTAAGCCCAAAAAAAAGAAAAAGGATGGTGGAAAGTAACGTGACGACAATAAAAATCTTTTAATATCTACTATGTTGTAAAACGAAACTTTTTTTTTTTTAAGTATGTGAGTGCTGATGGGCGGTGATAAACCCTAGATTAACAGCTTTCAGTGTTTTTGTTGTGTGTACTGAAAAGGTTATGGAAAATGATTTTGGTAACATTAGAAAAGTTTTAGTGTACATGGAGGACTGTTGTGCCAACAATGATAATAATATAATAATAATAAATAACATTCCGTTGACAGTAAACAACAGCAAAACTGATGTTTAAAGCATAAACGAGGAACGATGGCAGGTGTAGTGGAAAGAACAGAGAGAAAGATGCTGATCCTATATCTCGTATAGGAAGGAATAAACACATGTGACGATACTAAGTAGGACAACATGAAGATGTGACTTTTGTGGACAAGGAAGACGCAGTTGAACATGACTTACTGTCCTAAATGTGAGGATAAGAGAAGAAAGTCACGATCACAGGAAAATAAGTATTCAGTCTGACATATTATACATTCTACAATAGAACTGAAAAAACTGCAACCAGATCCTATTGCAGTGAGAGTAGAAAAAATATATAATTAAATAACCATACATGCCAGACTTCTTAATTCATCCTCCTTACCAGATGGTGGCGGTAATACACCAGTATGTTGTTTGCCAACTGTTAATGAATAAAGGAGAAGAAAGAATCGGTCGACCGGAAAACCTGTGAAAAGAGAGTAATTGAAGGAATTTAAACCTTTTTTCCTTCTCACTGGGACTAGTGTATGACTTGGTAAGTGCTAATCTACTTTATTTTCCCTGTAAATTACTTCAGTTCGTCTCGTCTCACCATGACAACGTTCGTTTTTATAAAGTACCTTTTATTGACAGACACAGAGCGTTTAAACTGATCCCGGCTCGGTTCTGGACATGGCGGTGGACTGGATTGGCTTCTGTTACGCTGTTCTTGTGTCGGCTGGCGGAATCACCGGTTATGTAAAAGCAGGTAGGACACACACACACACACGCGCGCGCGCGATCTGGTCCCCATGACTTCAGAGGACTTTACATTGACTTACATTCATTTCCTGGAGACTTACTCTGAACTCTGCTGCTGGCCTAATCCTAATCCTGACCTTTACCTTGACCTCATCCTCAACATACATCATGTTTTCAACCTTAAAATCGCATAATTTACATTGTGGGACTTGCCTTTTGTCCCCGTAAGATGAACGTGTAAAAAGATGTTGGTCCCCACGCAATGAGTGATACCTGAAACACACACACTATTCTTTGCTGTGCTATGCCCTAAAACAGGTAAGTAATGAAACGATATTATCACTATTGCGATATACTCTGTATATTAGTATTTGCAAAATCATGTAACGATACAACAACTCACAACAGTTCTGGAGAGTGTGAGCTCTTAGCACCATCTAGTGGACTGAAGCGTTAACTGATTTTTTTTTTTTGCTATGTATATATGTAATGCTTTTCCACAAAAAGTTTGTTTATTTATGACATCAGTTGAAAATGATACGCTAAAAACAAATCGTACTTGATCTCTCAAAGGCGATATAATATCACCATGCAAAATATTGCTATATATATATTTATTTTTCCACGTATATTTGTCTGCTGTAGGAGGCACACTATTTGGCAGGGGTGCTGAAATACAGATTGGTGAACCTATTAACCTGATGATAGAAAATAATTGTTGTGTTAGTGTAAACTAAAACTAGACAAAGTACAAACCTTTAGTCTGACTGAATGATAGTAAATTGAATTTCTCAAAGCTGGATTAACACACCGATAATGTGACTGGGAGTCAAATTACCACTGGATGTATATATCCATGTCCTGGACGATCAGCTTCTACCCGGAAATTTGAGGGAAGGACTGTCGTCCAATCTTACATCGTAGTTGTGCTACAACTGTAAGTCAAATTGGAGTGTAGATTGTCCGTTTCTGAGTCTGTTGACACTTCATTAAAAAATTTTTAAACTAAACTACTCTATTTGCTCCACAGGCAGCACCGCCTCTCTGGCTGCAGGACTCCTGTTTGGCCTGTTGGCCGCAGTCGGTGCTTATCTGGCATCACAGAATCCAAAGAATGTCTGGCTGTCCTTAGGTGAGCATGTTTGGTTTGTCTAGTTTGTGCTACAGTGCACCTTTCACCAACACACACAGAGCTAACAAACCTGATGAAATGCAGGCACCTCAGGAACTCTGGCTGTTGTCATGGGACTGCGATTTGTCAATTCCTGGAAGTTCATGCCAGCTGGTTTCATGACTTTAGCCAGGTAAAACATCATTACCACGCACTTGTGACTGTTAATGGGTCAATGATAAACAACAGACTCTACCAACATTATCACTGTCTTCTACTTTTAATCACCTGAAATACTTCTTTTTTTTATCATGTCCTGATAAGAATGTTGTCTCTTTTCAGTGGAATGATGGTGGTGAAGATCATAACTGGGATGCTAACGAGGCCACACAAGTCTTCATAAAACTAAAATCCATCGTTACGTCTGTAAATATCCGAAATATGAGATTTTGAATCGTGTTCTGTAGAAACAACTAAATTTTCACTGAAAAATGTCTTTGGACAACAAAACTGATATAAGTAACTTTTCACTTTGTGACATTTGATTAAAGTCTCATCAAATGTAAATAAAAACACAACAACCTTTAATAGTTAAATTACTTTTTATTAGTAAAATGTGTGGAGCTGAGCTCTGTTAACATGTCAAGGATTCCTTTTTGCTCCATTGTAATTAAGTCATCAAAGCTTCTTTTTTTTTCTCATAAAAACGTACATATGCTGTATCTGCACCTTTTCACTGTTGAGAAATAATAAATTCACTTTCTTTAATACAAAAATAAATAGTTAATTTCTTCTTAAGAGACTGACGGCCTCTTCACAGTGTTGGTGTTGGTGGTGCACACTGTAGTTTCCTGGTTAGTACAGTACAGTGCACTGTTGTTCTACCGATGGTTTCTTCTCGGCCAAGCTGATGTTGGATCCAGGAATATGAGGATTCGCATATCTGCTCCTCCACCAGTCATACTCTGAAAAATGTATGTTGTAGTGCAGGAAATCAGTCAGAAAGCTAAGTGAAGCTGCGCTTTGTTGCTCCTCTGATAATGTGGATGGTTTTTTGTTTGCTTATATTTGAGGATGTCAGTTTATGTGACGAGATCTTGTTCTTGCATGTTTTGACTTTGGAGTCAATTCTCAGCTCTGCAGTTAAAGACAAATCAACTGAAAGATTCAAAAGAGTTTAGTTTCATTAGATTAGATTCTGATAGTTTCAATATTTGGTTGAAAGTCCCTGAATCAACAGTCCTCCAGGTATGGACATTTTTTTCTTAACTCCAGTGGGTGCCCTTTCTCGGGTATAGAGAGGCAAAGTCAAAAATGTATTTTTTTTTAGTTGGGTTTTGCTTTAATTGGGTTGCATGATTATAAATTAACTTGAAACACATGTAATAGAGAACAGTAAATTAAGTGTGAAAGTAACACTTAGCCAGAATCAAACCAGGAAAGTTAGGGCTGCTCAATTGACGCCGAGCTAAACTAAACCAAAAACAAACTCTTGAAGAGTTGTGGAGTTTAATATTTGTCACTTTTCAATAAATGAACATGTACAACAGAGCTTTTATGACATCAAATATGAGACAAATAGAATTTTTAATAATACCAAAAAAAATTTAAGCAATTACATCTCATACCGAGTTTAGTTGCCTTGTCTCTCATATGGCTTAAAGATATTTCTTGTTTTGATACAATAACCAAGATACTAGAATCAAAGTTTCAAAGTGGCAGTTCACAAACCAGGCCAAAGTCACCTGACTTGCTTCTGATGAGCTGCTGTTTGGATTAACACCTGAAAAAGACACATTTACTACTGACCTATTTCTGATGGAACTCCAGCAAAAGTTATTTGAGTTGCCCTGCTGTTGCCTGTCGTGTGCTTGGCTCCATGTTCTCCTGAGGAGCCGGGATTTCCAGTAGATGTTGTCTGGAATTGTGTGGCTCTGTCCGGGTCTCACATGACTCCAGCTCTGTCTTACACAGAGACAGAGTCTTTGGTTCCTCTGCTGACATCTTTCTCTGATCCTGCTTTACAGGAGCTTTAAGCACCAGGACGACGTGGAAGTATGTATATCGCAGGGCCTGCAACACAGATATTACAGAATAACAAATACAGGTTTTTACTGTGTTATGTTTGAACAAAAGATTCAGATTTCCCCATATTAAATTTAAACGGTTGGAATTAAAAATAAAAAAAACTCTCAAAGGTCATTTGGCATTATATCAACATCTGTACTTTAAAACAATGTTTCTTAAACTCTACATGCACCACCAGCTCACATTCACAGCCGTCAATTTAGAGTCTCCAATTAATGTAAGTCCAAACTGCATGTCTTTGGACTTTGTGGGGAAGCTGAAGTTCTCATTGAAAACCATTGCAAACACTGGGAAAACATGTTGAGTGTTTGAACAAGGATTCTAAGTGAGAACCGTCTTGTGTGAGACACCATTGCTAACCGCGCCACCCCTCCCATGCCAGCCACTGAACCAATGTTCTCACAATATAAAAACAAACATTCTACCAAATGACTGAATACATGGATACATTTGTAATTTCTGTCATACCAAATATGGACAATCCCAAATTGAATTACATAATGTATGACATGGTGTACTCTATTATCAACAAACAGATTAACACTGATGTCCTGAGTGGTACTTAAATGTTATTATGTTGCATAAATGGAGGATATCCGCTTAATGAGCCCCAAATAATCACACTGTTGATTATCCACAGTCTAGTCTGTTTATTTTCCTCTGCCTGAGTGGATTTACTGTCATTCTCATTTGTCAGTAACTGTCCTGGTACATGGGACAAGTGATTACTGTTGCACGAGTGACTGTGAGTAAGAGGGTCGATTCAGGTCAGATGAACAATTTCCAGCACAGCTTATTATGTCAACTGTCTCTATATGTAGAATTTGTAAAAAAACAAAATCAGTCCCACCATCTCACGGATACAGACTTAGTGTAAGGCAGCTGGGAGCGGATTTCCCTTGCAAGTCCAAAATCTACAATCTTCACCAGCTCTGGGCCCATGCAGAGCAAACTCTCCAGCTTAATATCTCGATGAAAATACCCTGAAAAACATGAGTTGGTCTGATAAACCTGGTGATGTTTGTCAAGATTTGCATGTTTATAGTGTACAACAGCAAAGATCGTGCTTTGTATTACTTTTATACGGTTTAATAAATTTGGAACCCAGATTTAAAATATCTCAAAAAATATACTTTAAAAACTGGTATATGTAAGAAATTGTATTAAGATATAAAATAACCATGATATGTCAACAGGGATTAAGGAAACAAATATGACAATGGTAACACCAGTATATTCACAAAATATATTGTCATTTGCAAGCCTCAAAGCCTGCTTATGTTTTGGTCAATTGCCACCCAACACCTCATGGTACTTCAACACGGGGCATGACAGCAGGGAGCGCATGGAGCAGCTCAATGCATGTTGGAAGTTTTGAAATGTTGGCAAAGTGTTGGAGATAAAAAGTCTCAGTACCCCTCTCAAAAATTTCTTGACCACAGGAGAAGGAAAAATGAGGGTCTACAGTGGATGCGTGAAAATATGGACCACTGAAAGGGTAGTAGTTGAAGACAGAGAGGCTGGTGTGGATGCTCCGCTGACAAAGCGTGTATCAACCAGGCTTTGTCAGCCACTCTGGGATTAATTAGACAAACATCAGCAGTAAATGTTGGCCTCTGGTGTGTCTAATGGAGCTGCACTCACCTCTTTATGGCCACCAGCTCCCTAATGGCAATGCTCTTCCCCAAGATCATCCTGCCAAATGTGTCTGCTTCAGAGTGGTGTAGCGGTTCATGGTCCATAGAGAGCCATGCCTCTCCTTCACTGTGGAGCAATGACCGTCCCACACAGTCCAGCAGTCAGTCGCTGTAAGCACAGCAACGACCCAGTGCAGGTCAACAACTTTTCTGCTCTCCTTCTACAGCACCACTGTAAGGCTGCTCACAGGCTTTTACTCTGACAACACGGGTGTAAAACATTCATCCTTTCATCCCCCCTCTCTCTCTCCCTGCTGGCTGATGATGAAAGGGTGGATGTTTATCTGGCAAGGGAGAGTGGAAAAGTGAAGCTGCTGTGTCGAACCTGCCTGTTGCAATGTTTGTATAACTTATGTGATGAATTGTAAGCCCTCATGGGCAGAGGATGGGCAAAGACACTGTGAGACGTACAGGAGGAGCTGCAGGTGTGGTTTTACCTCATTCAGCTTGCTGAGAAAGAAAGCAGGATCATGCTGGCACATTTGTATTTTGTCAGTAAGATTATACTCATAAAGTGGATCCAGAGAAAGACATTTTTGGCTACCTTTGTCCAACAATGGACACTTAACACTGAATGTCAGCAGCCCTCAAAACAACTTATTTGTGTACATGTGTTAAAACAGCTCAAACACAATTAATTCAATTAATTCTTAGACTAAGATGTCCCTCAGCCCAAGCCTGGATGTTTTGGGTTTTAAAAGTTAATATCTTTTTTTTTATTATTATTTCTTTTGCATGTTGTTTTGCTTCATTGTCTTTTTTGTGTTATTCAAAAAATATAGAATCCCAGTTTTTACTATAAAATACATCAAAACCCCAGTATACAGATTTGTCAAAGCTTTCAGATACAGAACCTCATATTGTTCATAAAATAGACCAGTCAACCCTGTTTTGATTCTCCTAACTGTTATTGAAGTCATTTTTATTCCTTTTAAATGCAGTAAACCCACATTTTGAATTGAATAGGAGTGGAAAGTACTCCTTGGCCAGACTAAGCGGGTCGTACTGATGTGAGCCTATAGGTCAGAGAAATCCAATGAGTACAAATGTATGTAAGCATGGCAAAGCTACTGAATAGCATATTCTTGGGTTTATAAGTAATAAGTACTGGTTTTTATGGGATATTAGTCAGATGTTGACTTAAAGATCAGTTAAAGTTATTAACGAGAATATTTTAGACAGTTGAATTTACAATCATGTGTATGAATAAAACTATGTACATGCTGCTTTTATTGCACAGAAGCTTTGCTATAAGAGATACTTTCCTCTGTGTACTATAATAAAAATAATGAAAAAAAAAAAACAATCATAAAAAAACAATCATAACTTTCTTTATTTTGAGGGAATGAGGCAATCCAAACTTATTTTTATCTGGTTGTTATCTGGTTATCTGGTCTATCTGGTTTTAAACCAATGTGGCTTGTTGTGTAAGTTAATTAGTCTTTACAAAATCTACTTATGTTTTATAAGTGCGCCATCTAGTGGTTCTTTCATGTCAGCACCTGACTGTAACTTTAGCCCCCATGTCCTTTGTCATTCCATTTTTTTTCTGACCTATAATAATTGGTCTCCAAGATTTCTTTCAATTATAGGAGAATTTTTCTGCAAGGCAACTACACCTGAAAAACAACATTAAATTCCCATATAGTAAAGGATGATTATGAATGAATCTTTAATTGTGTAAATGGGTTTGTTTGTATAGGTATGGTGATGTTTGGTTAATAGCTAAAACAAGAATCTACATTTTCCCTGGGAGCAACTAAGACTAACACAGTGATCCTTAAATGATCTTTTTGTCCCCACGTTGGGGACTTTTGGGTCGATTTGACTCTAGAAATTGATCCACAACTGAATGATAATTGATAAATACCAATTATCATAAGATATAAGATTTGAAAATATTAATATTGTCGTCATCAAGAAACTAGGAAAATATGGCTTGATTGAAATAATAAAAATGATTCAATTATTTTAGGTCTGTGTCTAAATTAGATTAAATCAGAACACTACAAAAGAGTAAGAAGGACACGCATTATTTCAATAATCACTGTGTGCATTAAAAGTACAGCGTGTAAGAATTAGTGACAATGAATGCTGAGATTGCAGGCAGTGACAAAAAGAGGACTCACTCCAGGGAACTACGGTGGCCTTCATATACTTCATATACCAGACGGGATGTCTTCTTTTGCATGAAAGCTTCTGCTTCCAAATGCAACGTACACATTCTGGCAAGACATATGCCAACTCAAGATGGCATCCTCTGTACTTACCTTACAGGTCTTGTGTGTGAATTATTGACATTTAAAGAGACCATTTATACTCTACACAAAAAATGGAGATGGACGGAGCCTTTTGTCCATACTTTGCATTCATTTTGTCCCTCATGCACCTTGGAGTGAAGCTTAAGATGATGGACAAAAAAGAGCAACACCAGCGGAAATCGTGGGGACAGTGTAGAGTCAATAATCCAATCAATCATAAAAACAACCAAGACGAGCCTGACAGAGCTCAACTTTACTCACTGGCACAAACTGTGGGACGCAACATGTTTAATTCAAGGGGCTGTCCAGTGAAGCAAGAGGTCAAAAGTCATGGTGGACATATGGGAATATTGAAAATGCTGTTCATCATCGATCTCTCTCATCAGCAACATCAACGAGTAATATTCCACATTACATTCAGTGGATTTACATTGCACCACCACAAAATCCACTTGTATTTCAGTCTAATTTGGATCGAGCAAAGAAAATAACCTCTTCGTTTGTTGATGCCTGCAATGTGGTACTCGGCACTGCCCTCTAGAGGAAGTATTGCGTAAACCTCCATCATAACGCAAAAGATACACAGAGGTAGAGTAGTGAAGGAGATAACGTTTGGGAAGAATGGACGCAAAAAAAAAAGGATGAAAATGGAGTATAAATGGGCCTTAATGGAGAAACTGGACATTGTAACAAGTGTAGAAGTTTTTCCTTAAAAATACGAAACAACCAAAGATGGCTGCCTCTGTACAGCAAGGCCCTTTCCCCAAAATGCATATATAAATCTTATTCTGAGGCTCTGAAAACCATACGGTTTTAATTTGAAATCATGACGCACATACATAAACAAACTTATCTTTGGGTAGTACATTCAATTGCTGCCAAATAAACACTCCTCATTTTCCCACACTGGACCCTTAAGCGTATTAAAGGCTTATTTTAATGCCGTGATAAACAAACTATATTTATCTTACAACAATGATCCACTTGTACAAACATACTGACATATTCAAATTCAAATTCTGCCAATAAACCATGTTAAATGTCCAACCTTTAGGAGAAAACGGCCTTAAAGCTGCTTTGAACAGGTTTGGCCTCCATCTACATGTTTTAAAGACACACTCACTGGGTCCAACACAAAGGGTGACTACAGAGCAGTGGGAGTCTTTAAACATGCAGGCATGAAATGTGAGGAATGAAAATCATGAGCAGCATTCTCGAAATGGCCATACTGTAGTAAGATGACGTGCCATGCATTTTACCTAACAGCTGTGCAGTCAGATTGTGGAGTGTCTGCGCACAGTGCGCAGCGGAGAGCCGCGTTCTTCCTCCGAGCCTGTGCTTTTGGTTACTTACGGTAAGGTGGACCCGCAGTGTCCACTAAAGGATCAGGTGATCCACGAGAGGAGAAGCGAAGGCTGACTGTGGAAAATGCAAAATGACATATAGCAAATGCCCGGGCATAATTCATTCACGTTTTCGTCACAAAGTCGGATTTAACTCGCGCCGCTGGAGCTCCAATGTGACGATGGCTCGTTAGGGCTGGTGGCGCGCCTGCGATTTTTTTTTCTTTTTTTGGGATATTTTAATTTATGAAAAATCACATTCACGGACAAATATTGCTGTCAACATGGGGCTCTGCTACAGTTTGCGTCCCCGGCTCTTCGGGGACCTGAGCGGGTCTATCTCCAATGCTACCTCGGACTCGGACCAGCCTCCGGACGCCGCCGTGCCCACCCGCGCCGGGGGAGCTCGCCCGGAGGACACGGGGGGATCCGGGGAGACTTCGTCGCTACGCGCCGGCCCGGTGCGCCCCGGGGACCCTGCTGCCAGGCTGCCGGCCGGGGAGCACCGCCGTGGAGACACCGGTACCGACGGTGTGCTCATACAGAACGGAGGCGGCGGCGGCGGCGGCGGAGGCAGCGGCGGTAAAGGGACAGGGAAGGACCGCGGCCGACGCTTACAACTGCTGCAAAAAACCAGCACCCAAAAGCAGAAAAACTGGGACAAATTGCTGGTGGAGGAGAAGGAGGCCGAGAAGGAGGCGAAGAAAGTCAGTAAGAACATTGACAGGGAGCTGAAGGAGCAGAAACGAGAGTACAAACAGACGCATCGGCTGCTGCTGCTCGGTAAGCGGCTCTCTGTTGTCGTTGTCATTGTTGTGTTGTAGAATTAGAAACCAAAAGGGCTGTACATGGCCTTTCACTAATCATGTCACTACTGTGGTGGTGAGGCCTGTTGTTGTTGCCACATCTGTGGGCTTTAGTGTGAGGACTGTACTGTATCTACTCCTCCTGCTGCTGCTGCTGCTGCTGCTGCTGCTGCGTCCCTGACACATGATGAAGATGGACGGTGCTCAGAAAACTCTGTCAGACTTCTGTGCCTCCTGTAGGTTGAGGGACGAGCAATTCTGGTCAGTGGTCAGCAACCTGCGGCCCGTGGGCCAAAGCTGGCCCGCCACCATTATTTCCCGGCCTATAGGTGAATTCAAAAATCTCATTTGTTTTTTTCAATAATGTAATTGAAACGGTTTGATTTTCTTCCCCAAAACGACAAACCCATGCAGAATTCAGAGCCTTTATTCTGAAAAAACAGATGAACTGAGTCAAAGAGCAGTTTTAAGATACTAGTAACATTCTGTGTTAAATTCAAGTTAGTTTTTAAATTGGCCATTTTTGTGCAAGCATTGAAGATTTTGGCCACTGTGCCCGGTTTATCTAGAACAAAAATGAATTGTATTGTAATTTATGTATGGAACGGAACAATGAATGACGAGTTAAAAACCTACCCATCAGCTGATAGAATCTGGTGATATGATACACATCCTGGTCCAGGGGAGACAATACGATTTATCTCGATACCATAATCAAAACAATATATTACTCATTCTCACTCATTTTCTCCCGCTTTATCCTCCACATGAGGGTCGCGGGGGCGCTGGTGCCTAATCCCAGCCGACATAGGTCGAGAGGCAGGGTACACCCTGGACAGGTCGCCAGTCCATCACAGGGCCACGTAGAGACAGACAACCATTCACTCTCACATTCACACCTATGGGCAATTTCGAGTGTCCAATTTGCCTAATTTGCCTCCAAATCTGCCTCTTTTTGGACTGTGGGAGGAAACTGGAGAACCCGGTGAAAACCCACGCGCATGCGGGGAGAACATGCACACTCCATGCAGAAGGGCCCTTGTTCCTGATTGGGTCGTGAACCCCGGACTTTTTGCTGCAAAGGCAAAAGTGCTAACCATAACTATGTGGCCATCTTTCATGAGCTAATAGAGTTTGTCTTTCATGTACTCAAAGTCAAAGTAGAGGTAGTCATTCTCCCTGATGACTTTTTTATGAGTTTCACCACATTGACATGGTTCAGCTTCTTTAGAGACTGGCAACACAACATTTTTATGAAGCACCCACAGTAGAGTCATTAAATACAGTCATTAACAATCAGCAGAAAATTCATTAAAATTAGTAAAAATTCAGTCTTAGTAATTAGAAAAAAAATGAAATTTCCTCAATAGCATTATAATAGGTTCATTTAAATTAATATAATGTACTGTATAATATATGCACTACACCAACCGTGTGGCCCCACAATATATCATGATTCTTATGTTAAGGAAAAACTCATATAGAATTAAATAACAATGTGATAAACTTTGACAATATACAGTTGACTGACAACATTTGACTGTCAAGAAAGTAAAAAAGTGCTGAAAATATGCTGCCATCTAGAGGTCGGAGGCTTAAATACAGCTCTAAACCACTGTCAAGAATATTTCCTCTATATCTGTAACCGTGCTTTCAAAAAGATTCGGGATAATATTATGTCATGAATTATCAAAAAATGTTAGTGTACTGATTTTTGACAGTGGCTTAGTAAAGTATTTTTCCTTCAATTAAACATATAATGCATTATAGAGCTGTAATTTAGTCTATAGTGGCATGTATCTTGTAAAATTGCATATTGTTACAGTATATATTTGACTTTCACTCAAATAAGAATACCACTTTTGGTATAGTGTAAGAGTGTGATTCTTCAGAGACTGATATAAGGATGCAGCTACTGATTATTTTCTCAATTAATCAATAAGTTATATCCATAAAATGATGTTCAGTCAAAATGTCAGACCTCTAAATGATGACATCCTCCAATGCTTTGTTTTCAGCCACAAACCAAACATTTAGTTTTACTGTCATAGAGCAGCAGGGAGAACAGAACATATTCACATTCAGGACTCTGAAATCTGAGAGCTTTTCATAAAAAGCTCATGCCAGCTCATTAATCAATTATTAAAAATTCATAATCTGTACACTATATGAGAGTATATGGTACTATTACAGTATACAACAAGCTGTTATGCAACAGTCTAGTATACTATGATATACTATTCAGTGCAAAACTCAACTTTATATGTCAGTCACAGTGTCAGACTCTCGCTTACTCGTGGTTGCACAGTATGCATTGCAAAAGCTAAGCTAAGTGAGCTAAGTCACTATATATACTACACTACACCCTAATAAACTGTTACACCATAACAATACAGCTACTGCGTGTTTCTACAGGCCACTGCAGTCTTCTCCATCACAGTACAGACAAACCCATTGAATGCACTTAAAATTAAAGTTATAAATATGGCTGCTGGGAATAACTGATTAACTGATTATTGATCAATTACTACATTAATCTTTAACAGACTGCAAGGTTCGCTGTTTCACTGTTTATAGTATAGTATAGTATTGTGGTCTGTGATTTGTGTTTTGGACAGCAGGAGAAAAATAGTCATTTAAATGACAGTGGGACATTTAATCTTAGAATAGAATTTTATAGTTTTGTATGATAGTAGTAGTAGTAGTAGTAGTATAGTGGTCTCTTGTTTGTGATGTCTATTTAAAACAACTGATGAAAAATAGCCCTTTATTTATAATGATAATAATAATTATTATTATCATTATAATAACAGTGCTGGCAGAGTTCATTGCAGAATATTAGTTCATAATATAGCATTGTAGTGTTGCGGAGCATAGCATTGAATAGTATATTAGTATGTTAGAGCATAGTTTAGTTAACAGGCTGGTGTTCAGTTCAGTCCTGTTCAGTGTGTACTCCACCTCTGTCCAAAGTCTATTTGGGCAACATAAATAAATAGCCATTTTAGCATAATCATGATAAACGTGTAAAAGTATTGACAGACTACAGTGCAATACGCAGTATAAACATATATATATATATATAAAACGCTAATATTTAAAAAATAATCACCGACAAGTCCAGTATGTGGACACGGGATGTTTTTTATGGCATGTACGGTATAATCACAGTCATAATTCACTCAGGTTTATCACATACCATAATAACCATCTATGTAAGCAAACACAGTTTTAAACTCTGGTGTGTAAACAGCCACACACTGACGAGAGGAAAACTGTGTTTAAACGTTGCTCTTATATCCCACCTAATGCCATACTGTGTGCATATGCTTCACTTTAAACAGTGCACTGCTCTGGTACTCTACATAATAAATGGCTACCAGTTTAATTTCCTGAGTAAACAGCCCTCACTAATTACACACAGGAAGAAATGGCTCATCCTAATGAAGTCACACGGGGACGTGTCATACATTCTTCCATGAGCCAACAGCTGAAAACTATAGTGACCTGTCTTACTGTTTGATTTCAGTGTGTTATTATGGCTTTGGGGCGTCTTTGTGGACCGGTCACGATAATTTTGGGAGTGACAGTATCTGTCCTGGTTCGCTGAGGAGCTTTTAGCGCGAGCCACACTTACTCCCACACTTTTGGTTTCCCTGAAGAGGCCTTTGGGACTTTACACCCTCCAGGTCTCCAGTAGGACTCCTGTTGCATGCCAAGAGGATCGAGGTGGTTTGTGTTCCTCTGAAAGTGGACACCTTTCAAATCGTGTTACATTTCAAGGCAACGTATGTTAGCCAATCTGGGTCACTTTATCTGTTTGTATTTGCTGCAGAATAACGATAGCCATTAAGAACCTTTCATATTTACATTTATCCCGAATGAGCAGCCATGTTCAGTCAGAGCTGGAGCTGCTGCACTTTAATGTGTGGTGTGATACAGACTGGCAGTTGTTTATGTTGCACATTTTACAGCTCTGAGGAAAGACTCGGCAAAGCTCAGGTTAGATTTTGTAAAATTTTAATCACTACAAAGGCTTTTTATTGTTCCATTGTAAGAGATTTTTTTTTTTTTTTTTTTTAAATTATAGTTCTTAGCTGGAGAAATGACAATAAACTCTTGTCAGTTACAACTTGTTCAGAGAATACATTTGACAACCAGGACTGTTACAGTCCACCATAGCAAATGGAGTAACCCTGCCGAAAGGAAAAAAAGCTGTTTCATTAATAGAGCGCTTTTCATACATAAAGGCATATTCAAGCAGTTGTACATTCAGATTCAACACAGAGACAGAATTAAAAGAAATCAATACACGGATACAAAACTATGACCTTAACCAAATTGTTAAAAGAAAGAGTGTAAAAGAAATTAAAATTGACAAAATGGGTAACTTAATTAAGTATATAAAAGGATTGAATAGAAGTAAAATTAATACATAGATTTAGAAACGACTGCCAAACAAATAAGAATGTTAACTGATGAAAAACAGTCAAATGCTTGGATTTTATTTTTCATCCAATAATTTATTTCTTACTTTAGTTTGAAAGTT